>OX467318.1:17652200-17670718 GCA_950108535.1 Agriphila straminella
CTAGAAAGCTGTTTGCCTATACCTATTGCCTTTCTGCATACGCTGGAGACATGCGCATTAAACGTTAACTTGTCGTCAATCGTTAAACCCAAAAGTTTTATCTCACGAGACATGGCAATGTCAACCCCTCCCATGGTCAGAAGTGGGGTGTCATATTTTAACTTCCTGGTTATTACCATGGCACAAGTTTTATGTGGTGCGAATTTGAGTTTATTGCTGACACCCCACCTCCGCACACGTTCGAGGGTGGCATTGGCCCGTCTCTGGATCTCAGACGTTTTGTCCCCAACGAATACCAGGACCACATCATCCGCAAACGCCTGACAATAATTCCCCTCCTTATGTAAGTCTTTTAGAAGCGGATCCAATAGTAGATTCCAGAGGATTGGACCGGCAATGGATCCCTGCACGCACCCCTTTTCCGTGCCTGTGCAGAATTCCTCTCCACCGTATCTTACCGAGACCGTACGGTCGGACAAGTAACTGTCGATAACCCTTCTGATGTTAACAGGGCAGTTTTCCTCTGCCAGTCTGAGTCTTATTGCCGGCCACCACGCACTGTCGAAGGCTCCCTCTATATCCAGGGACACTAATGTTACAATCTTTTTGTCGTTTAAGTTGGTGCGGATGTGCTGCAACAGGGTATAGAGGGAGTCTTCGGTGCTTCTCTGCGGCATAAAGCCATATTGGTGAGGACTCATTCCAGGCAGAAGATGATGTTTTAATCTTGCCACTATCATTTTTTCATAAATTTTTCCCAGTATAGGCAATAGCCCAATCGGCCTATAGGATTTGGGGTTTCTATAGCTTTCTTTCCCTGGTTTCCTCAAGATAACGATGGTTGCGGCTTTCCATGCGCAGGGGAAGTAGCTCAGCTCCAAACACTTATTGAGCAAGGCCAGGAACAGCTCCGGCTCTGCTTTAATCGCCCGAAGACAAATGTCCGCGGTGAATCCTTCCGCTCCGGGGGCTTTCTTGGGGTTAAACGAGTCCGCTGCACGTTCCAGTTCTATTCGAGTAAATGGTGGGTCACAAGGGTCACCTTGTTTTCCTTCGTTTACCGTTTTTGCTTTTTCTCTGGTGCAGCGGTGTTCATCGTACTCTCCTTCCGTTTTGTCCTCGGGGTAAAAGGTTTTTGCCAATAGCTCCACTGACTCTTTAGTGCTTAGAACTTTACCACCCTCCTCTAACGGCATGTCTTCCTCTCTTTTCATGGTTTTACCAATTACCCTATAAATTCCTTCCCACATTCCTTCTCTATCTTGTTTCCCACAGAAACCTTTCCAACTTTCCGTCTGTGCATTCCTTGCTGCTTGCTCATACTCATCTTTCTTTTTCAGGTACTCTTCAACAACCTTCGACCTCCGGACTGGTGCGGCATTTCTGATTCTGCGCTTGAAGGTGGTGACCTCATCTTTCATCTTGGCCAGCTCTTCGGACCACCATGGCATGGTAAGTGTATTTTTATTTTTCTTTTCAGGTATAGAGTCTATACAGGCTTCTGCTATTATTTTATTATACTTATCTACAACCAGTTCTATGTCAGTTTGATTTTTAATTTTGTTAATCTCCTCTACCGTCAAATTATTTTCTACTTTTAATTGAGTAAATTTATCATTAAATTTGGCCCAATTAGCTTTTTTGGTGTTATACTTCCTTGTCGTTCTATTAATTTTTATTCCCCTAGATTTTTGTAATTTAATTTTAAATGTCATGCCATTGTGGTCCGAGCCGGTCAAACCTTCGTCTACTCTCCAGTCTTCAATAAGGTCTAGCAGATCTGTAGTACACGCAGTGACGTCTACGAAGCTGGAAAATCGTCTATTACCTCTGATGGTGTCGAAGGTTGGAATTCCCCCTACATTGAGTATGTTGAAGTCATTTTCGTGAATAAAGCCGGCCATTTCTTCGCCTCTATGATCTTCCTCAGGGCTCCCCCACCAGCTGCTTTTAGCATTAGCATCACCTCCCATTATGGTCCTCTTGGCTCCGGTCTTGTCAATTATGCGCTTGATGTGCTCTATATACGGGCCCATGGGCTGGTCAGGCTCGAAGTAGTAGGACACAAGCGTGATCTTCCAGGCTTCAGTGTAGACGGTTATTACCACGACGTTGTTGGTGGTAAGGTCTGGGTATTGCTCCACGTTGAGGTTTGGGTCAAAGACCGCTATTGCCGCTTTAACCGTTCCTACTCCGTCGCTCTGGAAGACCCTGACTCCGCTTTGTGTCCTCATACTTCTCGCACTGCCCACATACGGTTCCTGTACAAGAGCTGCTGCCACTTTTCTTTTCGCTGCTTCCATCAGTAGTTCGTTGGTGGCTAATTTTTTCCTTTGCAGGTTGGCTTGTATCAGCTGGTATGGAGGAGTTTTCTCATAGGTGCCCTTAGCAATATGCTACTGTCTTTCGTGCCAGCCTGTCCCAGCGCTTCCGTACGGGACATTCATTGCTAAAAGCACTGTGGGGTTTTTCTATCATTTCACTCTTCTCCCTTATGCAGTTTTTACAGGATGGAGGCATGTGGTTCTTCCATGCCTCACATTCGGCTTTTACATGAGGACCCCCACAGTGTATGCACAGGTCCTCAGTGTCCTTGCAGTAGCCCTTACTGTGGCCGTACCCAAGGCACCTTGTGCATTGGACCAGAGGCGATTGGTCCTCAACCCTTATCCTCTGCATTTCTATATACATTACGCCAGATTGGGTTGCCCTCTTCCAGATGGTCGGAGAGGTGGCAATCACGAGGTGCACGGTATGTTGGTTTCTTGCCTTTCTTCGGTATTTTACTACCATTCTGTTTTCTTCTTCACTTAGTCCCTGGAATATTCCTTTGTTTTGGGAACGGATAATGTCCAGCAGTTCATTATCTTTACGCATTGCAAGGACATCTTTGAATATTAAAAGCGGGTCCTTATTCTTCATTTCTTCGCAATGCAGGTTTTTTCCATCTTTTTCAATTTTGTCCTTTATCTTTTTCCTTTCTTCCGTCGTCTTACAGCTTATTATGATCTTCCTATCTTTGGCCTTTCTGACTCGTTCTACCGTTACCCATCCTTCTTTTAGATCTAGGGTGTCGCGGACCTTGTCTAGAACTTCCTCTCCTGTTTCTTCCTCCACGGTGGATGTTATCACCACTGAGTGGAGTGTGCTCCCGGCTCCACTCTGCGGTTTGCCCATGTTGGTAGACGCAGTTACGTTCGCGTATGTCTTCTCGGCCGTCATTACGCCTAACTTTTTTATTTCATCAGTGGCTATGTCCAGTTTAGCAGCTACTCCTTCTATTTTTTCCAGCAGAGGACTGGCACAGGCCCGCACGTTCGAATCTGTGGCGTGAAAGTGCCCTTCCATCGTTTCCTGGAAGTCGTCAAAGCGCTTTAGCAAGATACCAATCTGCTGGTCACTTATTGAACGAGAGGGTTCTGGTGATTCCCTTGGTGGCGCCACTGTGGCTGGACTTAGGGTATGCTTTTGTATCTCTATACCGGATATGTCTTGGGTGTTGTCGTTTCCCATAATAGTCCTTTCAACTTCAAGGAGTCGCAGTATGGACAATTCGTAGCCTTTCCTCAGGAAGTCTCTGATGTCTTTACGCATACCCGAGTACAACTTCAATTGGTCGGGTATGTCTTCAATGAATTGCATAACCCTCTGGAGCATGACTACGGTGCGCTCGGCCTTTAATTCCATATGAATTTTGCCTGCGTTGAAATTTGCAGCCAGGCCAACTGTTTCCTTTTTCCTCCCAGAACACTTCATAAAAGGTAGAGTAGTGCCGCTAGCAGATGGTGATGGGGCGGTAAACTTAGTAGCCAGATGTTTAGAGCCTACTTTTGTTGTTTTAGTGATGGGGGTGGAGTTTTGCACCGTGCTTGCTTCCGAGCTCGCGTTTAGTCCTTCGACAATCTTTTTAACGCCCTTTGTATGCGTCTTTGATGGTGATAACCCTGGGATGGGCTTAGGGTTAGCTGGTGTCCTAACGGTACTCATGTCGTAAGAGGTATGCGTCACAAATTAAAATAGTAAGATACAGATAATTGAGATAAGAATTGTAAAAGTTGTAAAAATTTAATAAATAAAATTTAAATTAAAATTAAAAAGATTAAAATTCGCCAAAAGACGGATTCTATGTCAGCGGCTTGCGCGGTCTCAACTTAAGAATAAGCACTATCAATAAAAATTTTATGTAGGTAAATTTACCTAGGTTGTATGCAGAAAGGCAATGTCAGGGTTTTTTAAGTGTAGAGTCGCAAAAAACGACTCTACGTCTCTAATTTTTGGATATGTCAGAGGGGGTGGCAAAATACACCCGCCAGTGAAAACCGCGAATTTTTGCGAATTTTTTAGCTCTACATAGAGTCAAATCGTGTATGCCATGTGATACACCTTGAAAACCTATGTTTAATCGCTAAGATAGAATTCTGAATTATGATAAATAGTTTTTTGAGCTCTACATAGAGTTCCGCGACCGTTTCCAGAAATTTCTTCTAGTCGTTAACTACTATAATCTGGAAACCCGGTGTCTCTACGATGAACGATTCGTGAGATATGGCCGACTATATTTAGGGGTTTCAACCCTTAGGGAGCCCAAAAAATGCCCTTATATAATATTATTGCCTATATACATAAAAACTATGAACCGGGAATAAGATCAAATAGCAAACAAGAGGATTAAACTATGTTTATTGTGCGTTTGCTCTATGTAGAGTCAAAGTAAATATGTAATAAAGTGCACCTGGTCAACTTATAACTAATCGCTGAAAAAAATTTTAGAATTTCAGTCACAAAATTTTTTGGCTCTACCTAGAGTCGAACCAATTTTGCCATGTAATGCACCTTATTAAATTATCCTTAACCACTAAAAAAGAATTTCGAAAATTCTACAAAAAATTTTTTGACTCTATGTAGAGTCTTGTCTCTATGTCCCAAAAATTCTCCCTGCCGTTCTCTACAGTATTCAAAAAATCCCGTGTCTCCACGACGTCCCGTTCGCAAGATACAGCCAAAAAGGTTAAGGGGTTGCAACCCTTAGGAAACCCAAAAGTGACCTTATAAAATAGTGTTACCTATTTACTAACTAATTTTGAACCAAAAATAAGAATCTGATGAGAAACCAAAGAGTTTTACTAGTGTCTAATAATTTTGCCTTGTGAAATTTTTCTAAGTCCCAGAAAAAATTGTCACTTTTTGGGGGTAGGGGGTTGGGAGTATGGGGGTTGGATGCGGGGGGGGATGGGTCGTGAGGGTTTGGGAGCGCGGAGCGGGGGGGTGGATTGAAAGGAGGGGGGTGGAAAAATTTGGTTATTTTTGCCCTAGGACGCGTAGTTTTCGAGATACAAGGGGTTTTTTGAATTCCAAAATACCTAAACAAAGTTATCCCTTTGCTGCCGGGTGAAGGTATAAGGTAATTTTGTAACGGATGGGAAATCTTTCCCAGTGGACCGATTTCCCCGGAAAAAGTTTTGGGGCGCAGTGGACTAACTGGCCCACACGGCCCAGTGAAAAACACGAGGGTTGGTCAAAAGGCCTATTTTTTATTAACACGCAAAGTTAGGGGTGGCTTTTGGCCAACCGCAAAGTGGTTGGTTCTGCACTTAGGAGTGAGATTTCGAAAAAGTGAAAAATGGGGGAATCTGTATCACGTCCCAAATTTTTTGACAAGAGGTTAATGGTTCTTGCCAAAAATTTCTAAACCCAAAATTTTTGGGGTTTTTTGAAAAAATCTCACCGGGGGTGGTTTTTGGGGGTGCCTATAGGAAGATCCACCCTATGATCGCTTATCCCCAAGATAATGAAATCGACGTTATTTTTTCGATATCTCGCCCCGTTTAGGCTCCAGGGGGTGTACAAACTTAAGTGGTAATGGCGATTTGGACCCCTGTTCCACTTTAAAATCTATAAAAAATCAAATTTTGAAAAAACTTAACAACTAAAAAATTTTTTCCTGCAGGGGATGAACCAGCCCTTGAATCTTCGTTTGCCCGGAATTGGTCCGCTACTTGTACCACCCTAGGCAGTCTGCCAAAGTTAGGGGTGGCTGACAACTTTCTGCAAATAGCCTTTTTCTCAGAAAGTATATGTCCTAGGGGGTTGCTCCCAAAGAAAAGTTACTCAGGGGGCAACTTTCGACTAGAAACCACCGGGGTCGTTTCGTCACAGCTTTGTTCACTTTTTGAGTGACGTCACATATATGGTCGAAATTTGGTATTTCAGAAAATATAAGTCCAAAAATTCTGAAATTTCGCACACTTATTGTCCAAATAATATAAAAAATTTTAAGAATTTAAAAAGGGGATGTCATCGATCCTGTTCCCGCTCAAATTGGGATCAAAAATCGTGGTACCTTAAAAAACGTCTAAGTCCCAAGGGGTTGCTCCAATTTCGACGATCGAGGTGTCGGCTGGCTTGTCTCGGTGTAGTGCACGATGTTCAGCAGTTGGTGTTACTCCAGGATGTCGGGAACCAGGAGCACGTGGCCACGTGGTTTTCAGTTTTTCATTTGTCGCTCGGCGAATTTTCACCGGAAAATTCTGAAACTTCGCTGGATTGTGGCCACCCCTGATGCACTTCGAGCTGCAGTCCAAAAACAGTAGGTCGTCGCTGGAAATCGGGAGACGTTGCGCCTGGAAGGCCCAAAGTGGAGGTTATGAACCTGTTTTCGGGGCCTGGTGTCTTCAATGGTGGTCCGATTTTCACACTGTTTTCACTGTTAGAAAGCACTCGTAAACGCGCATCTAATGATGTATTGCACTTGTATTTTCACGTGAATTTGCCCGTTTTTGCGATTTTTCGAGCGCGGAGCGTGCGTATAACGATCCGATCACCACGAGAGCTGGGGGGGAACTGGGTTAGGTTAGGTTAGGTTAGGTTAGGTTAGGTTAGGTTAGGTTAGGTTAGGTTAGGTTAGGTTAGGTTAGGTTAGGTTAGGTTAGGTTAGGTTAGGTTAGGTTAGGTTAGGTTAGGTTAGGTTAGGTTAGGTTAGGTTAGGTTAGGTTAGGTTAGGTTAGGTTAGGTTAGGTTAGGTTAGGTTAGGTTAGGTTAGGTTAGGTTAGGTTAGGTTAGGTTAGGTTAGGTTAGGTTAGGTTAGGTTAGGTTAGGTTAGGTTAGGTTAGGTTAGGTTAGGTTAGGTTAGGTTAGGTTAGGTTAGGTTAGGTTAGGTTAGGTTAGGTTAGGTTAGGTTAGGTTAGGTTAGGTTAGGTTAGGTTAGGTTAGGTTAGGTTAGGTTAGGTTAGGTTAGGTTAGGTTAGGTTAGGTTAGGTTAGGTTAGGTTAGGTTAGGTTAGGTTAGGTTAGGTTAGGTTAGGTTAGGTTAGGTTAGGTTAGGTTAGGTTAGGTTAGGTTAGGTTAGGTTAGGTTAGGTTAGGTTAGGTTAGGTTAGGTTAGGTTAGGTTAGGTTAGGTTAGGTTAGGTTAGGTTAGGTTAGGTTAGGTTAGGTTAGGTTAGGTTAGGTTAGGTTAGGTTAGGTTAGGTTAGGTTAGGTTAGGTTAGGTTAGGTTAGGTTAGGTTAGGTTAGGTTAGGTTAGGTTAGGTTAGGTTAGGTTAGGTTAGGTTAGGTTAGGTTAGGTTAGGTTAGGTTAGGTTAGGTTAGGTTAGGTTAGGTTAGGTTAGGTTAGGTTAGGTTAGGTTAGGTTAGGTTAGGTTAGGTTAGGTTAGGTTAGGTTAGGTTAGGTTAGGTTAGGTTAGGTTAGGTTAGGTTAGGTTAGGTTAGGTTAGGTTAGGTTAGGTTAGGTTAGGTTAGGTTAGGTTAGGTTAGGTTAGGTTAGGTTAGGTTAGGTTAGGTTAGGTTAGGTTAGGTTAGGTTAGGTTAGGTTAGGTTAGGTTAGGTTAGGTTAGGTTAGGTTAGGTTAGGTTAGGTTAGGTTAGGTTAGGTTAGGTTAGGTTAGGTTAGGTTAGGTTAGGTTAGGTTAGGTTAGGTTAGGTTAGGTTAGGTTAGGTTAGGTTAGGTTAGGTTAGGTTAGGTTAGGTTAGGTTAGGTTAGGTTAGGTTAGGTTAGGTTAGGTTAGGTTAGGTTAGGTTAGGTTAGGTTAGGTTAGGTTAGGTTAGGTTAGGTTAGGTTAGGTTAGGTTAGGTTAGGTTAGGTTAGGTTAGGTTAGGTTAGGTTAGGTTAGGTTAGGTTAGGTTAGGTTAGGTTAGGTTAGGTTAGGTTAGGTTAGGTTAGGTTAGGTTAGGTTAGGTTAGGTTAGGTTAGGTTAGGTTAGGTTAGGTTAGGTTAGGTTAGGTTAGGTTAGGTTAGGTTAGGTTAGGTTAGGTTAGGTTAGGTTAGGTTAGGTTAGGTTAGGTTAGGTTAGGTTAGGTTAGGTTAGGTTAGGTTAGGTTAGGTTAGGTTAGGTTAGGTTAGGTTAGGTTAGGTTAGGTTAGGTTAGGTTAGGTTAGGTTAGGTTAGGTTAGGTTAGGTTAGGTTAGGTTAGGTTAGGTTAGGTTAGGTTAGGTTAGGTTAGGTTAGGTTAGGTTAGGTTAGGTTAGGTTAGGTTAGGTTAGGTTAGGTTAGGTTAGGTTAGGTTAGGTTAGGTTAGGTTAGGTTAGGTTAGGTTAGGTTAGGTTAGGTTAGGTTAGGTTAGGTTAGGTTAGGTTAGGTTAGGTTAGGTTAGGTTAGGTTAGGTTAGGTTAGGTTAGGTTAGGTTAGGTTAGGTTAGGTTAGGTTAGGTTAGGTTAGGTTAGGTTAGGTTAGGTTAGGTTAGGTTAGGTTAGGTTAGGTTAGGTTAGGTTAGGTTAGGTTAGGTTAGGTTAGGTTAGGTTAGGTTAGGTTAGGTTAGGTTAGGTTAGGTTAGGTTAGGTTAGGTTAGGTTAGGTTAGGTTAGGTTAGGTTAGGTTAGGTTAGGTTAGGTTAGGTTAGGTTAGGTTAGGTTAGGTTAGGTTAGGTTAGGTTAGGTTAGGTTAGGTTAGGTTAGGTTAGGTTAGGTTAGGTTAGGTTAGGTTAGGTTAGGTTAGGTTAGGTTAGGTTAGGTTAGGTTAGGTTAGGTTAGGTTAGGTTAGGTTAGGTTAGGTTAGGTTAGGTTAGGTTAGGTTAGGTTAGGTTAGGTTAGGTTAGGTTAGGTTAGGTTAGGTTAGGTTAGGTTAGGTTAGGTTAGGTTAGGTTAGGTTAGGTTAGGTTAGGTTAGGTTAGGTTAGGTTAGGTTAGGTTAGGTTAGGTTAGGTTAGGTTAGGTTAGGTTAGGTTAGGTTAGGTTAGGTTAGGTTAGGTTAGGTTAGGTTAGGTTAGGTTAGGTTAGGTTAGGTTAGGTTAGGTTAGGTTAGGTTAGGTTAGGTTAGGTTAGGTTAGGTTAGGTTAGGTTAGGTTAGGTTAGGTTAGGTTAGGTTAGGTTAGGTTAGGTTAGGTTAGGTTAGGTTAGGTTAGGTTAGGTTAGGTTAGGTTAGGTTAGGTTAGGTTAGGTTAGGTTAGGTTAGGTTAGGTTAGGTTAGGTTAGGTTAGGTTAGGTTAGGTTAGGTTAGGTTAGGTTAGGTTAGGTTAGGTTAGGTTAGGTTAGGTTAGGTTAGGTTAGGTTAGGTTAGGTTAGGTTAGGTTAGGTTAGGTTAGGTTAGGTTAGGTTAGGTTAGGTTAGGTTAGGTTAGGTTAGGTTAGGTTAGGTTAGGTTAGGTTAGGTTAGGTTAGGTTAGGTTAGGTTAGGTTAGGTTAGGTTAGGTTAGGTTAGGTTAGGTTAGGTTAGGTTAGGTTAGGTTAGGTTAGGTTAGGTTAGGTTAGGTTAGGTTAGGTTAGGTTAGGTTAGGTTAGGTTAGGTTAGGTTAGGTTAGGTTAGGTTAGGTTAGGTTAGGTTAGGTTAGGTTAGGTTAGGTTAGGTTAGGTTAGGTTAGGTTAGGTTAGGTTAGGTTAGGTTAGGTTAGGTTAGGTTAGGTTAGGTTAGGTTAGGTTAGGTTAGGTTAGGTTAGGTTAGGTTAGGTTAGGTTAGGTTAGGTTAGGTTAGGTTAGGTTAGGTTAGGTTAGGTTAGGTTAGGTTAGGTTAGGTTAGGTTAGGTTAGGTTAGGTTAGGTTAGGTTAGGTTAGGTTAGGTTAGGTTAGGTTAGGTTAGGTTAGGTTAGGTTAGGTTAGGTTAGGTTAGGTTAGGTTAGGTTAGGTTAGGTTAGGTTAGGTTAGGTTAGGTTAGGTTAGGTTAGGTTAGGTTAGGTTAGGTTAGGTTAGGTTAGGTTAGGTTAGGTTAGGTTAGGTTAGGTTAGGTTAGGTTAGGTTAGGTTAGGTTAGGTTAGGTTAGGTTAGGTTAGGTTAGGTTAGGTTAGGTTAGGTTAGGTTAGGTTAGGTTAGGTTAGGTTAGGTTAGGTTAGGTTAGGTTAGGTTAGGTTAGGTTAGGTTAGGTTAGGTTAGGTTAGGTTAGGTTAGGTTAGGTTAGGTTAGGTTAGGTTAGGTTAGGTTAGGTTAGGTTAGGTTAGGTTAGGTTAGGTTAGGTTAGGTTAGGTTAGGTTAGGTTAGGTTAGGTTAGGTTAGGTTAGGTTAGGTTAGGTTAGGTTAGGTTAGGTTAGGTTAGGTTAGGTTAGGTTAGGTTAGGTTAGGTTAGGTTAGGTTAGGTTAGGTTAGGTTAGGTTAGGTTAGGTTAGGTTAGGTTAGGTTAGGTTAGGTTAGGTTAGGTTAGGTTAGGTTAGGTTAGGTTAGGTTAGGTTAGGTTAGGTTAGGTTAGGTTAGGTTAGGTTAGGTTAGGTTAGGTTAGGTTAGGTTAGGTTAGGTTAGGTTAGGTTAGGTTAGGTTAGGTTAGGTTAGGTTAGGTTAGGTTAGGTTAGGTTAGGTTAGGTTAGGTTAGGTTAGGTTAGGTTAGGTTAGGTTAGGTTAGGTTAGGTTAGGTTAGGTTAGGTTAGGTTAGGTTAGGTTAGGTTAGGTTAGGTTAGGTTAGGTTAGGTTAGGTTAGGTTAGGTTAGGTTAGGTTAGGTTAGGTTAGGTTAGGTTAGGTTAGGTTAGGTTAGGTTAGGTTAGGTTAGGTTAGGTTAGGTTAGGTTAGGTTAGGTTAGGTTAGGTTAGGTTAGGTTAGGTTAGGTTAGGTTAGGTTAGGTTAGGTTAGGTTAGGTTAGGTTAGGTTAGGTTAGGTTAGGTTAGGTTAGGTTAGGTTAGGTTAGGTTAGGTTAGGTTAGGTTAGGTTAGGTTAGGTTAGGTTAGGTTAGGTTAGGTTAGGTTAGGTTAGGTTAGGTTAGGTTAGGTTAGGTTAGGTTAGGTTAGGTTAGGTTAGGTTAGGTTAGGTTAGGTTAGGTTAGGTTAGGTTAGGTTAGGTTAGGTTAGGTTAGGTTAGGTTAGGTTAGGTTAGGTTAGGTTAGGTTAGGTTAGGTTAGGTTAGGTTAGGTTAGGTTAGGTTAGGTTAGGTTAGGTTAGGTTAGGTTAGGTTAGGTTAGGTTAGGTTAGGTTAGGTTAGGTTAGGTTAGGTTAGGTTAGGTTAGGTTAGGTTAGGTTAGGTTAGGTTAGGTTAGGTTAGGTTAGGTTAGGTTAGGTTAGGTTAGGTTAGGTTAGGTTAGGTTAGGTTAGGTTAGGTTAGGTTAGGTTAGGTTAGGTTAGGTTAGGTTAGGTTAGGTTAGGTTAGGTTAGGTTAGGTTAGGTTAGGTTAGGTTAGGTTAGGTTAGGTTAGGTTAGGTTAGGTTAGGTTAGGTTAGGTTAGGTTAGGTTAGGTTAGGTTAGGTTAGGTTAGGTTAGGTTAGGTTAGGTTAGGTTAGGTTAGGTTAGGTTAGGTTAGGTTAGGTTAGGTTAGGTTAGGTTAGGTTAGGTTAGGTTAGGTTAGGTTAGGTTAGGTTAGGTTAGGTTAGGTTAGGTTAGGTTAGGTTAGGTTAGGTTAGGTTAGGTTAGGTTAGGTTAGGTTAGGTTAGGTTAGGTTAGGTTAGGTTAGGTTAGGTTAGGTTAGGTTAGGTTAGGTTAGGTTAGGTTAGGTTAGGTTAGGTTAGGTTAGGTTAGGTTAGGTTAGGTTAGGTTAGGTTAGGTTAGGTTAGGTTAGGTTAGGTTAGGTTAGGTTAGGTTAGGTTAGGTTAGGTTAGGTTAGGTTAGGTTAGGTTAGGTTAGGTTAGGTTAGGTTAGGTTAGGTTAGGTTAGGTTAGGTTAGGTTAGGTTAGGTTAGGTTAGGTTAGGTTAGGTTAGGTTAGGTTAGGTTAGGTTAGGTTAGGTTAGGTTAGGTTAGGTTAGGTTAGGTTAGGTTAGGTTAGGTTAGGTTAGGTTAGGTTAGGTTAGGTTAGGTTAGGTTAGGTTAGGTTAGGTTAGGTTAGGTTAGGTTAGGTTAGGTTAGGTTAGGTTAGGTTAGGTTAGGTTAGGTTAGGTTAGGTTAGGTTAGGTTAGGTTAGGTTAGGTTAGGTTAGGTTAGGTTAGGTTAGGTTAGGTTAGGTTAGGTTAGGTTAGGTTAGGTTAGGTTAGGTTAGGTTAGGTTAGGTTAGGTTAGGTTAGGTTAGGTTAGGTTAGGTTAGGTTAGGTTAGGTTAGGTTAGGTTAGGTTAGGTTAGGTTAGGTTAGGTTAGGTTAGGTTAGGTTAGGTTAGGTTAGGTTAGGTTAGGTTAGGTTAGGTTAGGTTAGGTTAGGTTAGGTTAGGTTAGGTTAGGTTAGGTTAGGTTAGGTTAGGTTAGGTTAGGTTAGGTTAGGTTAGGTTAGGTTAGGTTAGGTTAGGTTAGGTTAGGTTAGGTTAGGTTAGGTTAGGTTAGGTTAGGTTAGGTTAGGTTAGGTTAGGTTAGGTTAGGTTAGGTTAGGTTAGGTTAGGTTAGGTTAGGTTAGGTTAGGTTAGGTTAGGTTAGGTTAGGTTAGGTTAGGTTAGGTTAGGTTAGGTTAGGTTAGGTTAGGTTAGGTTAGGTTAGGTTAGGTTAGGTTAGGTTAGGTTAGGTTAGGTTAGGTTAGGTTAGGTTAGGTTAGGTTAGGTTAGGTTAGGTTAGGTTAGGTTAGGTTAGGTTAGGTTAGGTTAGGTTAGGTTAGGTTAGGTTAGGTTAGGTTAGGTTAGGTTAGGTTAGGTTAGGTTAGGTTAGGTTAGGTTAGGTTAGGTTAGGTTAGGTTAGGTTAGGTTAGGTTAGGTTAGGTTAGGTTAGGTTAGGTTAGGTTAGGTTAGGTTAGGTTAGGTTAGGTTAGGTTAGGTTAGGTTAGGTTAGGTTAGGTTAGGTTAGGTTAGGTTAGGTTAGGTTAGGTTAGGTTAGGTTAGGTTAGGTTAGGTTAGGTTAGGTTAGGTTAGGTTAGGTTAGGTTAGGTTAGGTTAGGTTAGGTTAGGTTAGGTTAGGTTAGGTTAGGTTAGGTTAGGTTAGGTTAGGTTAGGTTAGGTTAGGTTAGGTTAGGTTAGGTTAGGTTAGGTTAGGTTAGGTTAGGTTAGGTTAGGTTAGGTTAGGTTAGGTTAGGTTAGGTTAGGTTAGGTTAGGTTAGGTTAGGTTAGGTTAGGTTAGGTTAGGTTAGGTTAGGTTAGGTTAGGTTAGGTTAGGTTAGGTTAGGTTAGGTTAGGTTAGGTTAGGTTAGGTTAGGTTAGGTTAGGTTAGGTTAGGTTAGGTTAGGTTAGGTTAGGTTAGGTTAGGTTAGGTTAGGTTAGGTTAGGTTAGGTTAGGTTAGGTTAGGTTAGGTTAGGTTAGGTTAGGTTAGGTTAGGTTAGGTTAGGTTAGGTTAGGTTAGGTTAGGTTAGGTTAGGTTAGGTTAGGTTAGGTTAGGTTAGGTTAGGTTAGGTTAGGTTAGGTTAGGTTAGGTTAGGTTAGGTTAGGTTAGGTTAGGTTAGGTTAGGTTAGGTTAGGTTAGGTTAGGTTAGGTTAGGTTAGGTTAGGTTAGGTTAGGTTAGGTTAGGTTAGGTTAGGTTAGGTTAGGTTAGGTTAGGTTAGGTTAGGTTAGGTTAGGTTAGGTTAGGTTAGGTTAGGTTAGGTTAGGTTAGGTTAGGTTAGGTTAGGTTAGGTTAGGTTAGGTTAGGTTAGGTTAGGTTAGGTTAGGTTAGGTTAGGTTAGGTTAGGTTAGGTTAGGTTAGGTTAGGTTAGGTTAGGTTAGGTTAGGTTAGGTTAGGTTAGGTTAGGTTAGGTTAGGTTAGGTTAGGTTAGGTTAGGTTAGGTTAGGTTAGGTTAGGTTAGGTTAGGTTAGGTTAGGTTAGGTTAGGTTAGGTTAGGTTAGGTTAGGTTAGGTTAGGTTAGGTTAGGTTAGGTTAGGTTAGGTTAGGTTAGGTTAGGTTAGGTTAGGTTAGGTTAGGTTAGGTTAGGTTAGGTTAGGTTAGGTTAGGTTAGGTTAGGTTAGGTTAGGTTAGGTTAGGTTAGGTTAGGTTAGGTTAGGTTAGGTTAGGTTAGGTTAGGTTAGGTTAGGTTAGGTTAGGTTAGGTTAGGTTAGGTTAGGTTAGGTTAGGTTAGGTTAGGTTAGGTTAGGTTAGGTTAGGTTAGGTTAGGTTAGGTTAGGTTAGGTTAGGTTAGGTTAGGTTAGGTTAGGTTAGGTTAGGTTAGGTTAGGTTAGGTTAGGTTAGGTTAGGTTAGGTTAGGTTAGGTTAGGTTAGGTTAGGTTAGGTTAGGTTAGGTTAGGTTAGGTTAGGTTAGGTTAGGTTAGGTTAGGTTAGGTTAGGTTAGGTTAGGTTAGGTTAGGTTAGGTTAGGTTAGGTTAGGTTAGGTTAGGTTAGGTTAGGTTAGGTTAGGTTAGGTTAGGTTAGGTTAGGTTAGGTTAGGTTAGGTTAGGTTAGGTTAGGTTAGGTTAGGTTAGGTTAGGTTAGGTTAGGTTAGGTTAGGTTAGGTTAGGTTAGGTTAGGTTAGGTTAGGTTAGGTTAGGTTAGGTTAGGTTAGGTTAGGTTAGGTTAGGTTAGGTTAGGTTAGGTTAGGTTAGGTTAGGTTAGGTTAGGTTAGGTTAGGTTAGGTTAGGTTAGGTTAGGTTAGGTTAGGTTAGGTTAGGTTAGGTTAGGTTAGGTTAGGTTAGGTTAGGTTAGGTTAGGTTAGGTTAGGTTAGGTTAGGTTAGGTTAGGTTAGGTTAGGTTAGGTTAGGTTAGGTTAGGTTAGGTTAGGTTAGGTTAGGTTAGGTTAGGTTAGGTTAGGTTAGGTTAGGTTAGGTTAGGTTAGGTTAGGTTAGGTTAGGTTAGGTTAGGTTAGGTTAGGTTAGGTTAGGTTAGGTTAGGTTAGGTTAGGTTAGGTTAGGTTAGGTTAGGTTAGGTTAGGTTAGGTTAGGTTAGGTTAGGTTAGGTTAGGTTAGGTTAGGTTAGGTTAGGTTAGGTTAGGTTAGGTTAGGATTAGGTTAGGTTAGGTTAGGTTAGGTTAGGTTAGGTTAGGTTAGGTTAGGTTAGGTTAGGTTAGGTTAGGTTAGGTTAGGTTAGGTTAGGTTAGGTTAGGTTAGGTTAGGTTAGGTTAGGTTAGGTTAGGTTAGGTTAGGTTAGGTTAGGTTAGGTTAGGTTAGGTTAGGTTAGGTTAGGTTAGGTTAGGTTAGGTTAGGTTAGGTTAGGTTAGGTTAGGTTAGGTTAGGTTAGGTTAGGTTAGGTTAGGTTAGGTTAGGTTAGGTTAGGTTAGGTTAGGTTAGGTTAGGTTAGGTTAGGTTAGGTTAGGTTAGGTTAGGTTAGGTTAGGTTAGGTTAGGTTAGGTTAGGTTAGGTTAGGTTAGGTTAGGTTAGGTTAGGTTAGGTTAGGTTAGGTTAGGTTAGGTTAGGTTAGGTTAGGTTAGGTTAGGTTAGGTTAGGTTAGGTTAGGTTAGGTTAGGTTAGGTTAGGTTAGGTTAGGTTAGGTTAGGTTAGGTTAGGTTAGGTTAGGTTAGGTTAGGTTAGGTTAGGTTAGGTTAGGTTAGGTTAGGTTAGGTTAGGTTAGGTTAGGTTAGGTTAGGTTAGGTTAGGTTAGGTTAGGTTAGGTTAGGTTAGGTTAGGTTAGGTTAGGTTAGGTTAGGTTAGGTTAGGTTAGGTTAGGTTAGGTTAGGTTAGGTTAGGTTAGGTTAGGTTAGGTTAGGTTAGGTTAGGTTAGGTTAGGTTAGGTTAGGTTAGGTTAGGTTAGGTTAGGTTAGGTTAGGTTAGGTTAGGTTAGGTTAGGTTAGGTTAGGTTAGGTTAGGTTAGGTTAGGTTAGGTTAGGTTAGGTTAGGTTAGGTTAGGTTAGGTTAGGTTAGGTTAGGTTAGGTTAGGTTAGGTTAGGTTAGGTTAGGTTAGGTTAGGTTAGGTTAGGTTAGGTTAGGTTAGGTTAGGTTAGGTTAGGTTAGGTTAGGTTAGGTTAGGTTAGGTTAGGTTAGGTTAGGTTAGGTTAGGTTAGGTTAGGTTAGGTTAGGTTAGGTTAGGTTAGGTTAGGTTAGGTTAGGTTAGGTTAGGTTAGGTTAGGTTAGGTTAGGTTAGGTTAGGTTAGGTTAGGTTAGGTTAGGTTAGGTTAGGTTAGGTTAGGTTAGGTTAGGTTAGGTTAGGTTAGGTTAGGTTAGGTTAGGTTAGGTTAGGTTAGGTTAGGTTAGGTTAGGTTAGGTTAGGTTAGGTTAGGTTAGGTTAGGTTAGGTTAGGTTAGGTTAGGTTAGGTTAGGTTAGGTTAGGTTAGGTTAGGTTAGGTTAGGTTAGGTTAGGTTAGGTTAGGTTAGGTTAGGTTAGGTTAGGTTAGGTTAGGTTAGGTTAGGTTAGGTTAGGTTAGGTTAGGTTAGGTTAGGTTAGGTTAGGTTAGGTTAGGTTAGGTTAGGTTAGGTTAGGTTAGGTTAGGTTAGGTTAGGTTAGGTTAGGTTAGGTTAGGTTAGGTTAGGTTAGGTTAGGTTAGGTTAGGTTAGGTTAGGTTAGGTTAGGTTAGGTTAGGTTAGGTTAGGTTAGGTTAGGTTAGGTTAGGTTAGGTTAGGTTAGGTTAGGTTAGGTTAGGTTAGGTTAGGTTAGGTTAGGTTAGGTTAGGTTAGGTTAGGTTAGGTTAGGTTAGGTTAGGTTAGGTTAGGTTAGGTTAGGTTAGGTTAGGTTAGGTTAGGTTAGGTTAGGTTAGGTTAGGTTAGGTTAGGTTAGGTTAGGTTAGGTTAGGTTAGGTTAGGTTAGGTTAGGTTAGGTTAGGTTAGGTTAGGTTAGGTTAGGTTAGGTTAGGTTAGGTTAGGTTAGGTTAGGTTAGGTTAGGTTAGGTTAGGTTAGGTTAGGTTAGGTTAGGTTAGGTTAGGTTAGGTTAGGTTAGGTTAGGTTAGGTTAGGTTAGGTTAGGTTAGGTTAGGTTAGGTTAGGTTAGGTTAGGTTAGGTTAGGTTAGGTTAGGTTAGGTTAGGTTAGGTTAGGTTAGGTTAGGTTAGGTTAGGTTAGGTTAGGTTAGGTTAGGTTAGGTTAGGTTAGGTTAGGTTAGGTTAGGTTAGGTTAGGTTAGGTTAGGTTAGGTTAGGTTAGGTTAGGTTAGGTTAGGTTAGGTTAGGTTAGGTTAGGTTAGGTTAGGTTAGGTTAGGTTAGGTTAGGTTAGGTTAGGTTAGGTTAGGTTAGGTTAGGTTAGGTTAGGTTAGGTTAGGTTAGGTTAGGTTAGGTTAGGTTAGGTTAGGTTAGGTTAGGTTAGGTTAGGTTAGGTTAGGTTAGGTTAGGTTAGGTTAGGTTAGGTTAGGTTAGGTTAGGTTAGGTTAGGTTAGGTTAGGTTAGGTTAGGTTAGGTTAGGTTAGGTTAGGTTAGGTTAGGTTAGGTTAGGTTAGGTTAGGTTAGGTTAGGTTAGGTTAGGTTAGGTTAGGTTAGGTTAGGTTAGGTTAGGTTAGGTTAGGTTAGGTTAGGTTAGGTTAGGTTAGGTTAGGTTAGGTTAGGTTAGGTTAGGTTAGGTTAGGTTAGGTTAGGTTAGGTTAGGTTAGGTTAGGTTAGGTTAGGTTAGGTTAGGTTAGGTTAGGTTAGGTTAGGTTAGGTTAGGTTAGGTTAGGTTAGGTTAGGTTAGGTTAGGTTAGGTTAGGTTAGGTTAGGTTAGGTTAGGTTAGGTTAGGTTAGGTTAGGTTAGGTTAGGTTAGGTTAGGTTAGGTTAGGTTAGGTTAGGTTAGGTTAGGTTAGGTTAGGTTAGGTTAGGTTAGGTTAGGTTAGGTTAGGTTAGGTTAGGTTAGGTTAGGTTAGGTTAGGTTAGGTTAGGTTAGGTTAGGTTAGGTTAGGTTAGGTTAGGTTAGGTTAGGTTAGGTTAGGTTAGGTTAGGTTAGGTTAGGTTAGGTTAGGTTAGGTTAGGTTAGGTTAGGTTAGGTTAGGTTAGGTTAGGTTAGGTTAGGTTAGGTTAGGTTAGGTTAGGTTAGGTTAGGTTAGGTTAGGTTAGGTTAGGTTAGGTTAGGTTAGGTTAGGTTAGGTTAGGTTAGGTTAGGTTAGGTTAGGTTAGGTTAGGTTAGGTTAGGTTAGGTTAGGTTAGGTTAGGTTAGGTTAGGTTAGGTTAGGTTAGGTTAGGTTAGGTTAGGTTAGGTTAGGTTAGGTTAGGTTAGGTTAGGTTAGGTTAGGTTAGGTTAGGTTAGGTTAGGTTAGGTTAGGTTAGGTTAGGTTAGGTTAGGTTAGGTTAGGTTAGGTTAGGTTAGGTTAGGTTAGGTTAGGTTAGGTTAGGTTAGGTTAGGTTAGGTTAGGTTAGGTTAGGTTAGGTTAGGTTAGGTTAGGTTAGGTTAGGTTAGGTTAGGTTAGGTTAGGTTAGGTTAGGTTAGGTTAGGTTAGGTTAGGTTAGGTTAGGTTAGGTTAGGTTAGGTTAGGTTAGGTTAGGTTAGGTTAGGTTAGGTTAGGTTAGGTTAGGTTAGGTTAGGTTAGGTTAGGTTAGGTTAGGTT
>OX467319.1:7500-27500 GCA_950108535.1 Agriphila straminella
CCTAACCTAACCTAACCTAACCTAACCTAACCTAACCTAACCTAACCTAACCTAACCTAACCTAACCTAACCTAACCTAACCTAACCTAACCTAACCTAACCTAACCTAACCTAACCTAACCTAACCTAACCTAACCTAACCTAACCTAACCTAACCTAACCTAACCTAACCTAACCTAACCTAACCTAACCTAACCTAACCTAACCTAACCTAACCTAACCTAACCTAACCTAACCTAACCTAACCTAACCTAACCTAACCTAACCTAACCTAACCTAACCTAACCTAACCTAACCTAACCTAACCTAACCTAACCTAACCTAACCTAACCTAACCTAACCTAACCTAACCTAACCTAACCTAACCTAACCTAACCTAACCTAACCTAACCTAACCTAACCTAACCTAACCTAACCTAACCTAACCTAACCTAACCTAACCTAACCTAACCTAACCTAACCTAACCTAACCTAACCTAACCTAACCTAACCTAACCTAACCTAACCTAACCTAACCTAACCTAACCTAACCTAACCTAACCTAACCTAACCTAACCTAACCTAACCTAACCTAACCTAACCTAACCTAACCTAACCTAACCTAACCTAACCTAACCTAACCTAACCTAACCTAACCTAACCTAACCTAACCTAACCTAACCTAACCTAACCTAACCTAACCTAACCTAACCTAACCTAACCTAACCTAACCTAACCTAACCTAACCTAACCTAACCTAACCTAACCTAACCTAACCTAACCTAACCTAACCTAACCTAACCTAACCTAACCTAACCTAACCTAACCTAACCTAACCTAACCTAACCTAACCTAACCTAACCTAACCTAACCTAACCTAACCTAACCTAACCTAACCTAACCTAACCTAACCTAACCTAACCTAACCTAACCTAACCTAACCTAACCTAACCTAACCTAACCTAACCTAACCTAACCTAACCTAACCTAACCTAACCTAACCTAACCTAACCTAACCTAACCTAACCTAACCTAACCTAACCTAACCTAACCTAACCTAACCTAACCTAACCTAACCTAACCTAACCTAACCTAACCTAACCTAACCTAACCTAACCTAACCTAACCTAACCTAACCTAACCTAACCTAACCTAACCTAACCTAACCTAACCTAACCTAACCTAACCTAACCTAACCTAACCTAACCTAACCTAACCTAACCTAACCTAACCTAACCTAACCTAACCTAACCTAACCTAACCTAACCTAACCTAACCTAACCTAACCTAACCTAACCTAACCTAACCTAACCTAACCTAACCTAACCTAACCTAACCTAACCTAACCTAACCTAACCTAACCTAACCTAACCTAACCTAACCTAACCTAACCTAACCTAACCTAACCTAACCTAACCTAACCTAACCTAACCTAACCTAACCTAACCTAACCTAACCTAACCTAACCTAACCTAACCTAACCTAACCTAACCTAACCTAACCTAACCTAACCTAACCTAACCTAACCTAACCTAACCTAACCTAACCTAACCTAACCTAACCTAACCTAACCTAACCTAACCTAACCTAACCTAACCTAACCTAACCTAACCTAACCTAACCTAACCTAACCTAACCTAACCTAACCTAACCTAACCTAACCTAACCTAACCTAACCTAACCTAACCTAACCTAACCTAACCTAACCTAACCTAACCTAACCTAACCTAACCTAACCTAACCTAACCTAACCTAACCTAACCTAACCTAACCTAACCTAACCTAACCTAACCTAACCTAACCTAACCTAACCTAACCTAACCTAACCTAACCTAACCTAACCTAACCTAACCTAACCTAACCTAACCTAACCTAACCTAACCTAACCTAACCTAACCTAACCTAACCTAACCTAACCTAACCTAACCTAACCTAACCTAACCTAACCTAACCTAACCTAACCTAACCTAACCTAACCTAACCTAACCTAACCTAACCTAACCTAACCTAACCTAACCTAACCTAACCTAACCTAACCTAACCTAACCTAACCTAACCTAACCTAACCTAACCTAACCTAACCTAACCTAACCTAACCTAACCTAACCTAACCTAACCTAACCTAACCTAACCTAACCTAACCTAACCTAACCTAACCTAACCTAACCTAACCTAACCTAACCTAACCTAACCTAACCTAACCTAACCTAACCTAACCTAACCTAACCTAACCTAACCTAACCTAACCTAACCTAACCTAACCTAACCTAACCTAACCTAACCTAACCTAACCTAACCTAACCTAACCTAACCTAACCTAACCTAACCTAACCTAACCTAACCTAACCTAACCTAACCTAACCTAACCTAACCTAACCTAACCTAACCTAACCTAACCTAACCTAACCTAACCTAACCTAACCTAACCTAACCTAACCTAACCTAACCTAACCTAACCTAACCTAACCTAACCTAACCTAACCTAACCTAACCTAACCTAACCTAACCTAACCTAACCTAACCTAACCTAACCTAACCTAACCTAACCTAACCTAACCTAACCTAACCTAACCTAACCTAACCTAACCTAACCTAACCTAACCTAACCTAACCTAACCTAACCTAACCTAACCTAACCTAACCTAACCTAACCTAACCTAACCTAACCTAACCTAACCTAACCTAACCTAACCTAACCTAACCTAACCTAACCTAACCTAACCTAACCTAACCTAACCTAACCTAACCTAACCTAACCTAACCTAACCTAACCTAACCTAACCTAACCTAACCTAACCTAACCTAACCTAACCTAACCTAACCTAACCTAACCTAACCTAACCTAACCTAACCTAACCTAACCTAACCTAACCTAACCTAACCTAACCTAACCTAACCTAACCTAACCTAACCTAACCTAACCTAACCTAACCTAACCTAACCTAACCTAACCTAACCTAACCTAACCTAACCTAACCTAACCTAACCTAACCTAACCTAACCTAACCTAACCTAACCTAACCTAACCTAACCTAACCTAACCTAACCTAACCTAACCTAACCTAACCTAACCTAACCTAACCTAACCTAACCTAACCTAACCTAACCTAACCTAACCTAACCTAACCTAACCTAACCTAACCTAACCTAACCTAACCTAACCTAACCTAACCTAACCTAACCTAACCTAACCTAACCTAACCTAACCTAACCTAACCTAACCTAACCTAACCTAACCTAACCTAACCTAACCTAACCTAACCTAACCTAACCTAACCTAACCTAACCTAACCTAACCTAACCTAACCTAACCTAACCTAACCTAACCTAACCTAACCTAACCTAACCTAACCTAACCTAACCTAACCTAACCTAACCTAACCTAACCTAACCTAACCTAACCTAACCTAACCTAACCTAACCTAACCTAACCTAACCTAACCTAACCTAACCTAACCTAACCTAACCTAACCTAACCTAACCTAACCTAACCTAACCTAACCTAACCTAACCTAACCTAACCTAACCTAACCTAACCTAACCTAACCTAACCTAACCTAACCTAACCTAACCTAACCTAACCTAACCTAACCTAACCTAACCTAACCTAACCTAACCTAACCTAACCTAACCTAACCTAACCTAACCTAACCTAACCTAACCTAACCTAACCTAACCTAACCTAACCTAACCTAACCTAACCTAACCTAACCTAACCTAACCTAACCTAACCTAACCTAACCTAACCTAACCTAACCTAACCTAACCTAACCTAACCTAACCTAACCTAACCTAACCTAACCTAACCTAACCTAACCTAACCTAACCTAACCTAACCTAACCTAACCTAACCTAACCTAACCTAACCTAACCTAACCTAACCTAACCTAACCTAACCTAACCTAACCTAACCTAACCTAACCTAACCTAACCTAACCTAACCTAACCTAACCTAACCTAACCTAACCTAACCTAACCTAACCTAACCTAACCTAACCTAACCTAACCTAACCTAACCTAACCTAACCTAACCTAACCTAACCTAACCTAACCTAACCTAACCTAACCTAACCTAACCTAACCTAACCTAACCTAACCTAACCTAACCTAACCTAACCTAACCTAACCTAACCTAACCTAACCTAACCTAACCTAACCTAACCTAACCTAACCTAACCTAACCTAACCTAACCTAACCTAACCTAACCTAACCTAACCTAACCTAACCTAACCTAACCTAACCTAACCTAACCTAACCTAACCTAACCTAACCTAACCTAACCTAACCTAACCTAACCTAACCTAACCTAACCTAACCTAACCTAACCTAACCTAACCTAACCTAACCTAACCTAACCTAACCTAACCTAACCTAACCTAACCTAACCTAACCTAACCTAACCTAACCTAACCTAACCTAACCTAACCTAACCTAACCTAACCTAACCTAACCTAACCTAACCTAACCTAACCTAACCTAACCTAACCTAACCTAACCTAACCTAACCTAACCTAACCTAACCTAACCTAACCTAACCTAACCTAACCTAACCTAACCTAACCTAACCTAACCTAACCTAACCTAACCTAACCTAACCTAACCTAACCTAACCTAACCTAACCTAACCTAACCTAACCTAACCTAACCTAACCTAACCTAACCTAACCTAACCTAACCTAACCTAACCTAACCTAACCTAACCTAACCTAACCTAACCTAACCTAACCTAACCTAACCTAACCCCATTCTGGCTCCGACCGCCGTACCGAGAGCATCAAAACCACGTGCGCTCCACACTTAAAAATAGAAAAAAGTGGTAAATCCAAAGTGTACAGCGACGTGCTATATATCAAAAGTTGCGCGCTGACGAGGCGCATCCGATCGTGCAAGTGTATTGAAAATCGGATCACAGTTGGAAAAGTTATTAGTGAAAAAGTGAAAAGTTAAGTGAAAAGTTGCAAAATTTCGTCTGTTTTTCGCCCACTGTGTCCGCAATTTGCGAGACGCGTGGGATTGCGAATTGTCGGCGTGTGCGCCTTTGCGCCCTCTTCACAACGAGCTGAGTTCCAGATTTTTCCCGTTAATATCCTAAGGGATAAAAGGGGAAAACCAACTAACCTGAAAACACGTGGTCGGACTTCCCGGCGCGGCCGGGTGTTTTGAAGGTGTTCAGCAGGAGCGGCGCAACGGGGCGAGTCACTGGATACCTCGATCTCCAAAATCGGACAAGAAGCAGCTGAGTTTTTAGATTTTAAAAATTTCAAAAATTTCAAAAATTAATATCTCAAAAAATTTGTATGACAGTAAATTTTGTCTAAATTTGTAAAATTAGTACTAGTTAATATCTTTCATATAGTTTTTAAATTTTAATTTTCGGACCTATAATTAGGGAGTTATTAATTTTTGAAGTTAGGGGTTGAAACTTCCCCCACCGATTGTGCTTTGGCTTTAAGTCCGTTTTTCAAAATTTCTTTTGTGTTTTGTTGTGTACTGTATGTGCTATTTTTAGGTACCCCATTTATATTTTTAGGAGTTATACTTTTTTAGATATTTAATTTTTAAAGTTATTTTCTGTGTTATTTTTTAGGGGTATATAGATAGGGGTTAGGTCGGCCTACCATAGGTCTTAGGTGTCCCCGGCATCACTAGTAAGCCCAAACACCGGCGGGCTAGGCCTTTGTTTACGTTTTATCCGGATTGGCGGCCATTTTGTTGAAATCCGGATAAATTTTCTCCCGCGAATAACTTCTGTGTCTTTGGTCCTAGAGAGGCGAGGCTTTCACAGTAGGGCCTATTTTTAGACCCTCTTGCGGCCTGGTGGGGTGAGAACGCTTAACTCCATATAGTGTCTATATCCGGATTCTGGCCCGTGTACATTGTAGCCCAGTGTCCCCCCAACACGCCGCAGAAAACCCCGCGCCTCTACGACCAACAGTTTGGGAGCTACGATTTTTGGAATATTAGGGGGACCATTAGTCCCCCTGGGGGACCAAATTTTGGAACCGTTATAGCTCCCAAACTATCCACCCGATTAGAGTGGACCTTTAAAATATCCTGTGTATTTTTCCCCCCTCTACCCTTTCCAACCCCAAAAACCCCATTTTTCCCACTTTTGTTTTTTACCCCGATTTTTTCGGCTTGCGAGGTAGATCTCGCCAGGGCACCCCCAATAAACCCAAACACCGGGTACCTAGCTCTAATAGGGCCGGAGCTACAGCCCTCCAAAGTTGGTGGCGGCCATCTTGGACGCCATTTTGAAAAAGTTTGGAGGGCCATATCTCCCAAACTATTGGGGCTAGAGCGACGGGGATTTGTCTGGTTGGTCTCCCCGGACCCCCTCTACCACTTTGGTGGGGTCGTACCACCCTAGGGTGACCTTGGAAATTATTTTCCAAAAACCCCACTGGGGGGTGGGGCTCGACGAGACCTGCCAGAAAATACCGCACACCCGGGTACTCCGCCCAATACTTCCCGAGATATCCGCCTTTATCCGGTTTTTATCCGGTTTCTCCGGGAATTTCCGGCGCCGATTGCTCGGGAACTATCGGTCGTAAAGGGGCGTGCGAGGGGTCGGGTTGTAGGGCTCGGCAAGGGCTACAATCGCCCTTTAGGACTTAAGACGATCGGAGCCGCCATTTTGGCCGCCATCTTGTTTTTTAGTTGTTTAAGTGTAACTTCGCGGATAAAATTCGCAAAAATTCGCGGTTTTCACTGGCGGGTGTATTTTGCCACCCCCTTTAACGTTCTACAAGACTAAAGACGTAGAGTCACATTTAGCGACTCTACATTCAAAATAAAATTTTTAATTATATTAGGTGTAACTTCTCAGGTAAAATTAGGAAAAACACGCGGTTTACATTGGTGGGTGTATTTCGCCACCCTACTGACGTTATAAAATATATTTAAGACGTAGAGTCATCTTTTGTGACTCTACATTACACAAAATCCGACATTGCCTTTTTGCAAATAACCTAGGTAATTTACCTAAAACCAAAACTCTGACTTGAGACTGTGCGTGTTTATACGTCACTTGACAAGTTATATTAATAAAAACACTCTTATTTTAAATTACTTATTTTACAACTTTTACAAATTTATATTTTATTTCTATTGTTATTTTATTTTATTGTGTTTGACGCCTACCTCTGACGAAAATGAGTATGGTAGCGCATAGCCCGGCGAAGCCAAGACAGCAGAGGTCACCACCAAAAGTGGGTAACGTGGATGTAGGTCAAATGGCGAGTAGACTTGAAGCAAAAACAAGGACCAGCTCGGAAAATGCTCCAACTCCGGTAGTGGCAAATGCAAAGGAAGTTCGAAAGCAAATTGACATGGGTCAGGATACCCCTGGCACGTCATCATCGCCACCTATCAAAGATCCTAGACGAACACATGAAGTGAAAAATGAGAAAAAGACCAGAAAAGTGGGACCTGTACAATCCCAAGCGACATCGGCAACTGATACAGAGCTACATAAAATGAGCACCGAAGAGATCCTTCAGGATGCTATTAAATTCCTAAAAGGTATGCCGCATAAAGTCAAGGAATATCCTCAGATGCGTAGGGATATTAAAGAGTACGTCGACAAAGGATCGGTAAAGTTTGCAGCAAGGCTCGAAGAAGTAGCGAAGAGGCTGGCAGAGAAAAAGACTAGCGAAACCCCCTTATCGGGAAGACAAACCCCGACCAGAAACCCACCACAACCACCTGGCCTACCACCCTCCCAGGAGAGCTTGCAGAAAATTGGGGACATGTTCTTCCAGCATCTTGGAGACATGCATAGAGATATGGAGGGAGCAATCCACAACTTAGGGAGCAACATAATATCAGCTATGCAGGAGCAGATCTGCAAGCCCGTGCTCGAAAAGGTGGGGGGAGTAGCAGTAAAAGTGGACTTAGTCACAGAGGAGGTTAAAAAAGTGAGCGAAACAGTTGCGGAGAAGACCTATGCGAAAGCAGCAGCCTCCACCTCCACCCCTGCTAGCAAGAACAAACCATCGAGTGTCGGCGCCGGGAACACCTTACACTCGGTGGTTATCACATCTACAAACGAAGAGGAAACAGGTGATGAGGTCCTTAAAAATCTCTGCGAGACATTAGACCTGAAGGAAGGATGGGTGAGAGTAGAAAGAGTTAGGAAAGCGAAGGACAGAAAGGTCATAGTAAGCTGTAAGACAGTGGAAGAACGGAAAAAGGTAAAGGACAGGATAGAAAAAGATGGAAAGAATCTAGTCTGCGAAGAAATGAGAAATAAGGACCCACTGCTCATACTTAAGGACGTCTTGACAGTGCATACAGAAGACGAACTTTTGTACATGGTCCGAAACCAAAACAAAGAGGTATTCCAGGGAATAGAAGAAGATCAAAATAGACTGGTGATCAAATACCGAAGACGCGCCAGGAACCCGCATACGGCGCATGTAGTGATCGCCACTTCCCCTATTATATGGAAGAGGGCGGTCGAGTTGGGTGCAATGTATGTGGATAGGCAGAAGATAAGGGTGGATGACCAGTCACCCCTGGTGCAATGCACCAGTTGCCTTGGATACGGCCATAGCAAAGGCTTCTGCAAGGACAAAGTGGATCTATGTGTGCACTGTGGAGACCCCCATCTGAAGGCAGAATGTGAGGCCTGGAAAAGTCGAGCGCTCCCATCCTGCAAAAATTGTGTAAGAGAGGGTATCGATCAGGTCGAAAGGCCTCACAATGCTTTCAGCAGTGAATGCCCAGTAAGGAAGAGATGGGACAAACTGGCAAGGAAAACCGTGCAGTATTGCTAAGGGCACCCCTGCGAAAACCACTCCCTACCTGGTACTACAAGCCAACCTTCAAAGGAAAAAACTGGCCACAGACGAACTCCTGATGGAGGCAACGAAGCGGAAAGCAGCGATCGCACTTGTGCAAGAACCATACGTTGGGGCGGCGAAGAGTATGAGGACACAAAGTGGCTTTAGAGTCTTCCAGAGCGATGGTGATGGGACCGTCAAAGCGGCCGTTGTGATCTTAGATCCCGACCTTAGTATCAAACAATACCCGGAACTCACCACTAATAACATCGTAGTGGTGACGGCCCACACCAAAGCTTGGACGACTACACTTGTGTCCTACTACTTTGAGCCGGATCAGCCTATAGGGCCATATATAGAGCATATAAAAAGGATCGTTGCTGAAACAGGCGCTAAAAGGACCATAATAGGAGGCGATGCCAACGCCAAAAGTACCTGGTGGGGTAGTCCCGAGATCGATCACCGAGGACAAGAATTGGCGGATACAATCCATGAGCTCGACCTCCACGTCCTCAACCAGGGGGATATTCCGACATTTGACACGGTCCGGGGGGGCAAGCATTACTCAAGCCATGTCGACGTGACTTTCTGCACCACCGACATGCTGGATAGGGTTTCCGACTGGAGAGTGATAGACGACTTGACGGGTTCCGACCACAACGCGATTTCACTAAACTTGCTACTGCAGAAATCAAAAGGGATCAAAATAGAACGGACCACCAGGAAATTTAACACCAAGAAAGCTAATTGGGGTGAATTTCATGAGAAATTCACCCAATTAAAAGAGGAGCATAATGTTAACCTGGCAGGGATCAATAACATCAAAACGGTAGATGAAATAGATGAAATGGTAAGCAAGTACAACAAGATAATAACGGAGGCATGCAGTGCAAGTATACCACTTAAGAAAAACAACAGCAAACTCCAAATCCCGTGGTGGTCGGAAGAACTGGAAGCACTCAAAGCAGAAGTCTTGACGAGGAAACGTCGTATAAGGAATGCTGCCCCCATACGGAAGCGGAAAGTCGTGGAGGAATACCTGCAGAAAAAGGAGCAGTACGAGGAGGAAGCGAAGAAAGCGCAGACTGAGAGCTGGAAGGGGTTCTGCGGCAGACAGGACAAAGAGGGACTTTGGGAGGGTATTTATAGAGTAATAGGGAGAACGGCTAAACGGGAGGAGGACATTCCGCTGGAGGATGGCGGAACGGTACTGAGCATGAAGGACTCTGCGAGACTTTTGGCTGAAACCTTCTACCCTAAAGACACAACGGCTACAGACAGTGACGAACACCGCGAAGTGAGAGAGAGAGCAAAGCGAGTGAACGATGGTGACCAAGATGAACCTGGAGACCCACCGTTCACCGTAACTGAACTTAAACGAGCGGTAGAGTCTTTTAATCCAAAGAAGGCCCCAGGCGCAGATGGATTTACTGCCGACATATGTCTCCACGCAATCAACAAGGACCCAGCTCTGTTCCTAGCGTTAGTCAACAAATGTCTGGAGCTTTGTTATTTCCCAGCGGAATGGAAAAAGGCCACCGTAATCGCACTCAGAAAACCGGGAAAAGAAAACTATAGAGTACCGAAGACATACCGGCCAATTGGACTGTTACCCATACTAGGTAAAATCTACGAAAAACTACTCGTAGCCAGGTTAAAGTTCCACCTCTTACCTCGTATGGACTCAAACCAGTATGGGTTTATGCCACAAAAAAGCACGGAAGACTCCCTCTATGCACTGGTTCAACGCATTCGTTCAAGACTGGCAGCAAAGAAAATTGTCACATTGGTATCACTAGACATAGAGGGAGCCTTTGACAGTGCATGGTGGCCGGCTATAAGAACCAGATTGGCCGAAGAAAAGTGCCCAATTAATATCAGAAGAACGGTGGACAGCTATCTCTCTGAACGCGCCGTCTCAGTTCGTTACGGTGGAGAGGAGCATAGTCTGGAGACTAACAAGGGATGTGTCCAGGGCTCCATAGCTGGTCCCATCCTCTGGAATCTTCTGCTTGACCCCCTCCTAAAGAGTTTAAAGGTGAGAGGTGACCATTGCCAGGCTTTTGCCGATGACGTCGTGCTCATTTTCGAAGGGAATACGGCCCAAGAAATCCAGAGACAAGCCAATGCCACCCTCGAACATGTTCGGAGGTGGGGTGTCAGTAACAAATTGAAATTCGCCCCGCACAAAACTAATGCAATGGTTTTGACAAAAAAGTTAAAATATGACACCCCACATCTGAACATGGGAGGGGTTGACATTGCAATGTCTCGTGAGATTAAGTTACTGGGTCTCACTATAGACGATAAATTAACTTTTAACACGCACGTCTCTAATATTTGCAAAAAGGCAATCGGCATCAATAAACAACTTTCAAGGGCCGCGAAGGTTAGCTGGGGATTGCACCCGGAAGTGGTTCGCACTATATATGTCGCAACCGTAGAACCCGTGATCTTATATGCCGCGAGTGCCTGGGCCCCGGCCGCGACGAAGTTAGGCGTCCAAAAACATTTTAATGCGTTGCAAAGAGGAATTGCCCAAAAAATTTGTAAAGCGTACCGCACGGTGTCCCTGCACGCAGCGCTGATACTTTCCGGCATTCTCCCTCTAGACCTCCGAGTCCGAGAGGCGGCTTCGTTATACGAAGCCAAGAAGGGAGTGCCCCAATCAGCGCTGGGTGACAGAGAAGTTGAGCGACCAGCCCCAGCGCTCGAGGCTCCACATCCCGCGGAACATATTGCTCTGGAGTTCCAAACTCTGGTAGACCAAACGCAGACAGACGCGAACAGCGACTTTGACATGCGCATATTCACGGATGGGAGCAAGATTGACGGCCGAGTCGGTGCTGCTCTATCCTTATGGAATAGAGTAACCGAAATTAAGGCCGTCAAACTTGCTTTACCATCCTACTGCACCGTCTACCAGGCGGAACTACTAGCAATATGCGAAGCGGTGAGGCTAATAGGGCAGCGCGGGGAGTCGACCTTTGCAATCTATAGTGATTCCACCGCAGCATTACAATCCGTTGTGAGCCTTGATTGCCTGCACGCCCTGGCTGTCGAAACGAGAGCTAACATCAGGTCAGCAAACGACCAAAGCAAGCAAATTAGCTTGTTTTGGATCAAAGCCCATGCAGGGCTTGCAGGCAATGAACGTGCGGATGAGTTGGCCAAACAGGCGGCGTTAAACTTGAAAACAAAACCCAAATACGATCTGTGCCCGGTTTCATTCGTCAAGCGAAGCATTCGGATGCAGACGCTTGACGAATGGAACCAAAGGTACAAAACGGGCGACACGGCCTCCGTAACAAAAACGTTTTTCCCGGATGCGGTTAGGGCTTACCGCCTGATCAGAAAGATCGAGCCCGACCAGATTTTAACCCAAGCGTTGACAGGGCACGGTGGGTTCTCCGAATACTTGCATCGATTCAAGTGTAAGGATAACCCATCGTGCTCTTGTGACCCAAACACTCCAGAGTCCCTCCTCCACCTTATTACCGATTGTCCTGTGTATGCCAAAGACAGGTATGATGTTGAACACAAGGTTGAATGTAAAATATCAATAAAAAATATCGAGGATATAATGATGAGCAAAAGCAGGAATTCATTCCTTGAATATTGCAAAAATATTGTTGTAAAAACTAATATAAGAAATAAGGTTTAGGAAAGAATGCTGGAGCGATATTTGTAATATCGACTTCCTAGCATACGAAATTGTATGTAAACAATAAAAAGATAATAGAAATAAGGAATGTAATAGTTTGTAAGTATGCTAAAAGAAAATGTATAAGAAATAGTATAAGATAAAATGTTTTTTCATTGATATAAAATGTAACTAGAAAATAAGATAAGATGTATAATATGTAGTATGTAGAAACAAACAATGTATGTAGATTAAGAAAATGTAACCTGAGTTATTTTAAATAAAATAATGTGTTGTGTTCAATTCGAACCCCGAATTAGGAAAAGTAAGAGTATAAAGTATAGTTAGTAAAAGTATAGTTAGCAGCTAGTAGATAGGAAAAATTAGGCAGTCATCCCAACTGCAAAAGTAAGAAAGGAGATGTAAGAATGTGTAGTATGCAGAATGAAAGTACGAGAGGCATAAAAGCGAGAACTGGTATGAAAGAGTAATATAAAATTGTTAAAACAGGCTTTGACCTAGAGTCAGAGGTAGTAGAGAAAAAAAAAAAAAAAAAAAAAAAAAAAAAAAAAAAAAAAAAAAAAAAAAACCTAACCTAACCTAACCTAACCTAACCTAACCTAACCTAACCTAACCTAACCTAACCTAACCTAACCTAACCTAACCTAACCTAACCTAACCTAACCTAACCTAACCTAACCTAACCTAACCTAACCTAACCTAACCTAACCTAACCTAACCTAACCTAACCTAACCTAACCTAACCTAACCTAACCTAACCTAACCTAACCTAACCTAACCTAACCTAACCTAACCTAACCTAACCTAACCTAACCTAACCTAACCTAACCTAACCTAACCTAACCTAACCTAACCTAACCTAACCTAACCTAACCTAACCTAACCTAACCTAACCTAACCTAACCTAACCTAACCTAACCTAACCTAACCTAACCTAACCTAACCTAACCTAACCTAACCTAACCTAACCTAACCTAACCTAACCTAACCTAACCTAACCTAACCTAACCTAACCTAACCTAACCTAACCTAACCTAACCTAACCTAACCTAACCTAACCTAACCTAACCTAACCTAACCTAACCTAACCTAACCTAACCTAACCTAACCTAACCTAACCTAACCTAACCTAACCTAACCTAACCTAACCTAACCTAACCTAACCTAACCTAACCTAACCTAACCTAACCTAACCTAACCTAACCTAACCTAACCTAACCTAACCTAACCTAACCTAACCTAACCTAACCTAACCTAACCTAACCTAACCTAACCTAACCTAACCTAACCTAACCTAACCTAACCTAACCTAACCTAACCTAACCTAACCTAACCTAACCTAACCTAACCTAACCTAACCTAACCTAACCTAACCTAACCTAACCTAACCTAACCTAACCTAACCTAACCTAACCTAACCTAACCTAACCTAACCTAACCTAACCTAACCTAACCTAACCTAACCTAACCTAACCTAACCTAACCTAACCTAACCTAACCTAACCTAACCTAACCTAACCTAACCTAACCTAACCTAACCTAACCTAACCTAACCTAACCTAACCTAACCTAACCTAACCTAACCTAACCTAACCTAACCTAACCTTTTTTTTTTTTTTTTTTTTTTTTTTTTTTTTGTATGCCGAGGAAAAACGCCTTTACGCGCTTCCCTTCCCGCTGGTGAACGGGAAGGGGGTATGTGGGACTCGCCAGGAGGGGGCCGGCCCCCTCCACGACTGCCTCCCGTGATCCCACCCAACCATGAAGGTTCGATGGGATCCCGGGAGGAGGGAATACCCACTAAAAAACCCCGGCACTTGCCCACTCGCCACCAGTTGGTCATATGGGGGTCCATGGGTGGTAATCACCCCGACTGACCTGGTGGCTCGCCCGGCTACCCGGGCCTCCTCGCGGCTGGGAGATGGCCGAGCAAGTTTGGCCATCTCCCCAGACGGTCGAGGACCGTGCAATGCAGGCGATGGGTCACCACCCACCGCCCGCGTGGTCCCCGTTAGAGCGGAATGAGGTGCGCAAAGCGCCTCCTCCTTACGCCCACCCGCCTGCGTCGGAGCCGGTTCGCATGAGCCTCCTCTTCGCGAACCCGCTCCGATGCCTCCTTCTGCAGGATGACCTCCTCGCAGAAGGTGACTGCCGCCTCCCAGGATCTCTCGGTGGCCAGCATGGCCCGTACCACGCTGGGCAGCGAGAGATCCGCACCAACCACAGACGCCAGAGTACTGCGCTGCGGAGCCCAGGCCGGACACACCTCAAGGGTGTGCTGGGCACTGTCCTCCGCATCGCCGCACTCGTGGCACTGTGGGGACGCCTCACTTCCAATCCGACACAGATACTTTCCGAAGCACCCGTGCCCGGAAAGCATCTGCGTCAGCCTGAAGGTCAGCGTCCCGTGTTGTCGGGAGCACCACTCCTCAATGAGCGGCCGGACCGCTTCAAGCGTCCTAACCCCATAGGGTTCCCTCTCCATTTGCGTCTTCCAGGCCTCCAATTTCACCTCATCGGCCATACGCCGTTCTGCCAGGACTTCTTCGAGGGAGGGGCGCTCTCCTCTTTGAAGCGCCTCCGTTCGGTACCTGTACACCTCCCTGAGTACCTGAGCATCTAGCTCCCAGGGAGGTGTACCCGCGAGTGCGCAGGCCGCCGCGCACGACACTGTTCTATAGCCGCGGACAATTCTAACGGCCATCGCTCTCTGTGCCCGGTGAAGCATCCTTCTGTTGTGGTCGTTTAGGCGATCCGCCCAGACCGGCGCGCCATACATAGCCATACTTCGTAGCACGCCGGCAAACAACTTTCTACATTTGTCACTAGGACCCCCTATGTTCGGCATAATACGCCCAAGAGCATTGGCCGTTTTGACCAGTTTTGGGGTCAGTTGACGAAAGTGTTCCTCAAAGCTCCACCTCCCGTCTATCACCAGCCCCAGATATTTTATCCACGGCTTTACGGGAATTCTAGCCCCGTCAACCACCAGAGTGGCACCGGCTGGGGGTCCCCTTCTCGGCCCATGGAGACAGACCGCTTCCGTTTTGTCGATCGCGACGTTCAACCCTAGCACCCTTATGCGATCGGAGACCATAGATGCCCCTACACCCGCCAACCTCCTTGCATGCTCAAAAGTCTTGCCCCGGACGACGACCAGTGTGTCGTCTGCGTAACAGAATACCTTCATCCGGGGCAAGAGAACCCCTCGCAACACCCAGTCGTATCCGATGTTCCACAGGAGCGGCCCAAGCACCGAGCCCTGTGGAACACCGCACACCATCGCCCTGGTCATCAATCCACCCCCGCTGGACGGATATACCACCTCCCTCCCCACAAGGTAACTCTCAACCATTTTAACTAGGTATGGAGGCAGGCCATGGAACCTAAGCCCCTCCTTGATTATATCGAATGGAAGTGAGTTGAAGGCATTTCTTATGTCCAATGAGACCGCGACAACCACTTCCCCACGATCCACCGCCCTCTCCGAGTGCTCCCTGAGAGCTTGGATTGCATCTATCGTCGACCGCCTGCGTCGAAAGCCATATTGGTTTTCTGCCAGATTGGGGCCTACCGTCTCCAGATGCTCTACTATTCTGTCTGCAATTATCTTCTCCAGCATCTTCGCCAGCTCGTCCAACAACACAACAGGACGGTAGGCCGATGGTGAGTCAAGCGGTCGACCCTCCTTTAGAAGCAAGCAAAGGCGTCCCCGCTTCCAGACATCAGGAAACTCACCCGCCTCCAGGCAGTCGCTGAAGAGCGCCCGAAGCAGTTCCCCCAGGTGCTTCAAGGCCGTAGGCAATACTCTGCCGGGGATGCCGTCGGGGCCAGGTGCCTTCTTTTTTGATTTGAGTCGGTCCACCACTGCCTCCATTTCGAGCTCCGTGACCGGAAGGAAGCCTGATTCCTCTTCAACCATACCCTGTGGGGCAAACAGAGGGGCCGTCAAAGGCGCAAATTCCGGGAATAGGCTGGATACCACCAACGAAAGGAACTCTGGCTCCATAGTGTCCATGGGGGGCGCCTGGTGGCAGAGTTTGCTCCGCACCATCCGAAACGGACGCCCCCATGGGTCCCTATCAAGGCTCGCCAGGAACTCTTCCCATGCTCTATCTTTGGCTCTGGCAATGCCGACTGCGAACGCCTTCTTCGCTTCTCTGTAGGCCGTCAGGAGCCTTTGCTCCATCCCTGGTCGGTTCCTACGTCGCCTTCTACATCTTTGCAGTGCCCGTCTGGCGCGGAGGCTAGCAGATCGAAGAATCTCCATCTCCGCCGACCACCAGTACACCTGAGATTTCTCAGGGGGACCGTGTACTCTTGGCATCGATGCGTCGCATACTGCCGTGAGGGAGCGTGTGATCCGTCTCACCCTATCCTCGATACTACCGACTGACCGTTGGGCATCGGAGCACCATGCCTCTACCAAGGCCGCCTCCTCCGCCAGTTCCTTATCAAACCTGGTGACGGCCCATCTCGGGAAAAGGTCACCCACAGGACGTGCACTAACAGCAGGTGTTCCCGCCCTAGGGGAGACCCTGAAACGGATGTATCTGTGATCCGACAGGGTCAGCGGCTCAGTTAGAACTGTCCAGTCCTTTATCCTGGGGGCTAAGGCGGGCGTCGCAAAAGTGATGTCAACCCTTGAACCCCTTGATCCCCTCACACATGTGAAAGTCGTGCCCCTATTGAGAATGACTAATCCGGCCGACATCGCCCAGTCATTCACTAGCACACCCTTCCTGTCAGTGACCAGAGCGCCCCATGCAGGGTGCTTTGCATTAAAATCCCCCCCTACCAGAACTTGCCATGGGGCAAGACGCCTGACGACCCCGCTCATCATGTTGAGCCACTGAGCCAGTTCACTTTCTGGCCGATTTGGAGAGAAATACGCGCCTACCAAGGCAAATTCCCCCCAAATAACTGCCACGTATCCCGGTCCTCTCTCCCTGACCGAGAGGGGAGGGGAGTGGGTGGCCCTGACCGGTGCCAGAATGGCAACCGTTTCGTCATCATCCCTTACCCAATTTGTGCGTTGAGGTACACAGTAAGGCTCCGAGATTATCAGGAGATCCGATCTATGCTCCACTGCATACTGCATCAGGATATCCTGAGAGGCAGCGCAGTGGTTAGTATTCGCCTGGAGGAAGTTGAGATCGTGTCTGGGCATTAAGGTTCTATCTCAACTACCTCCATGGCACCGTTACCAGTCCCGCCCTCGCTATTACCAAAATTGGGAGACGCTTTAACCCTCACAGGTGGAGGGCGGCAGCTCTTTCCACCCATTATGTGCCCAGCAGGCCGCTTTGCCTCTAGGCAGATGAGGCACTTCATTTCCATGTTACAGTGCGCAATTCTGTGCCCCTCTTTGCCGCATCTGTAGCATACATTGGAGCGGTCCACCTTTGATTGACACACCTGACGCGTGTGTCCCACGGCCATACATTTGAAGCAGCGGAGCGGAAGAGCCTCCAATGCTTTAACGTGAGCGCAGCTCCATCCCACCATTAATCGCCCCGCCTCTACGAGAACCTTCGCTGCCGCCGTGGGACACTTTGTCATTACGACACCCAAACCCCCCGGTCCAGCCCTGATGGGTCCCACTTTTATCTGATCTTTGGGACATCCTCCCTTTTCAGCCATGGTCTCTTGGATGAGCTCCGCCGTGACTGAGTCGTCCAGCCCGGAAATACGCAAATCTGCGCACTTCACGGGTCTGGAGACGTTTGCAGACCCCTCCAACACTGTCCGAAGCTTAGCGGCCATTTCATCGGCCTTTTCCGCCCCTGTTGAGCCTGGTATCTCAATCATACGAGCGCCCGTCTGCGTTATTCTGACGTGCACCCGTTCCAACCCCAGCTCTTCTAGCTTCACTGCCTCCCTGGCCTTCCCAATAACGTCCTTGTACGTTACTCCCTTCTCTGCAGCCTCCGGCGGAATAGTTATCACCACCGCTGCAGTGTTGGGAGGTGTTAACTTTATCTTTTTTGGCCCTTTCGTCGCTTTCGAAGCAGGGTCCCGCTGCGCCTTTGCCTCCGCTGGCCGGTTCGGCTTTTTGGGCTTTTGCGGCTTGCCCCCTTTTCCAATCAGCTGCCAGTCCCCACTGTTCTCATTTGGATTGTCCGAGCCCTGCGTCTGTGCCTGGCCCTTTTTTCGCCGTGGCCTTTGCGGCATTGTTCTTGTTCGCCCCTAGAGGAGGACGATGACTCTTACCAGGCAAAAGCCTACCATCAACCTCGAGGCCCTCTAATCTGGTCGACATCAGATTCTGCATGAACTCCATAGTGGATCTTTGCATGTCGAGCATGAACTGCCGGTTCGTGTCCATGGGGTTCACCTCCCTACCCTCAATCGAGGACTGTTTCTTCGCCTCAGCTCGTAGACTTACTACCTCTTTGCTCTTCTCTTGGAAGCTGTCTTTAAACGCTTTCAGATCCTGCCTAAGCTTATCCACCTCATCGCTCAACCTTAGGTTCTCAGCGTTCAGGCGCCGAATCTCCCCAGCTTGATCCGTGCCGTTCTCCACCATTTCCTTCAACATGCTTAGTGAATTCATGCAGGCATTCTTCTTGGCTGGGGCCATCCTTGATCCAAGATCGGTGAGGACTTTATGAACCGTCTGGTAGTTCGACTCAAGGATTGCCTCCGTGCTGCCCTCCTGCGCAAGCTTGAACAGCTTTGCACCCTTCCTAACACTTGCCGAGGACCCCTTCTTATACATCTCAGGGCTTCTTTCTGGAGGGGCCCAATCGGAATCCGCCTGGTCAACGCTATCCTCGCTGCTTGCACGCAATTGTCTTTTAGCTGCAGAAATCCCCACATGCGTGCCTGCAGTTTCCATTGGCGTCGCCTTCTGAGCTCTAGTCTTGGGAGGTTCCTTCTCATTCTTCGCAAATATGCCCTTTACCTCCGAAACAGCAGCTCCTTTTGACACCTTCTTGTCAGCTGCTTTAGTCGTCCCCTTCTTTACCGCCCCTTTGGCCTCGCCCTTGGCAGCCTCCACGGCAGCCAACTCCCTGTCAGCAGCAACCTTGGTCGCCCGTCTCGTCTCAATGTTCCCCGACTTTCCCATTGAGCTATCGCTCCCCTTCTCTCTCAAGTTAGAGCCACCACCTTGACAAATATCATCGCAGGTGTACGTCAGATACACGGAAGCCTTCGACCTCCTCAAACTGCCAGACCTTGTACGGCCAGGCATACTAGTTTCGTCGCAGTTTTTCTTCGGACTCAGCGAATTGTCCATTCGGCAGTTGTTGCCCCCCCCAGAATACGAGGGGCAGCCGGGCACCGAGGTGCCCGGGAGGGATTCTCCAGCTGCGGAGCAGCTGGTACCCTCCTGGGGTAAATACTCTTCACAATCTGCCATTTCCATGGTTTCAGGTAACCTCTTTTTAAGGGGTCAGGCTCCCCTTGGTTTTTTAGAGTGGTATCCGTCCACGCAGCCCCCACTTGAAGTGGCGGCCTCCGGCCCCGCACCACGTACGGGGTTACGGCGCTCCTTACACTACGTCCAAAAGGACCGCTGGGCCTACACAAGGCCCCCCACACTCAGACCCGCACCGCCGCTACC